>JAVTVY010050858.1:0-25369 GCA_036873755.1 Hanleya hanleyi
GTTGATTAAACGTTGACGGCCATCACAGTTTAAGGGTGATGACTGACCCAAATTTATAATCTTTGCTCATCACTCTTCAGTGGTGATTGCCAATCATTTTTGAAGGTGATCATAAAAAAGGGTGATGGCTGTAACTAATCACCTTTTCGGGGTGATAGTTATAACCATTTTTCTGGCTGTGAAGTGTCCATTTATGGTCTGTATGATGTCGTATTGAAGCTCCCGTGAAGTAGAATAAGACGGGGTTGCTGTCCACGTTGAACAGTGATGTGCACAGTCGAGGAGTAATAGAAAAAGGCATTATTGTATGCTATTACGAGTGTTTGTGTGATTTATGGTTCACCAGAAGTTAAAGTTTCATTTTCTACATAAAGTCTCGAAAGTTAAAACCGGTGCATTTACCAGGTAGGGGAAATATATAGCCGTCCACTCTTTGACAATTTGGCATGACCTATGAAACATACGTACCTAAGATGTTATAATTAGGAATGAATGCTAATTCTGTTCTGCTTACTGGACTAGTTTGAGATACGTCACGCTCTAAAATAGTAAGATGGTACCGGTACACAACTTAATACTGAAGGGATCCGGTGCCTGCAGTAATGTTGAAAATTTGATAGTGTCTGAATCCTGATTATCTCCGTTGTATCGAACACGCAGTACCGGCAGTCTACAGTTGTCTAGTTTTGACGTTGCGTCAAAATAGTGACATCCCTTCGTGTAGCCGACCCGTCGGCAGACGAAGCGCTGGGGCAGTTGACTTGCAACGGCATGGACTAAAGTAAACTGATTTAAAATTTGAAGAAATACCTTTTAATTCGGTATCATCTGAACTCCTTGATATAGGAGGTGAAAGCATGGATATTCTCTATACTCAATATATAGAATATGCCCCACCGTTCGATCCGCCGACTCTTGTGATGCAACGTCACAACTCGGGGATACCTTATTAATTTGAAGCGTAACTTGGATTTTTGAATCGGATCCAAAAAGGTTTCTTGCACAACTAGGCCCCATGTGGGACCTGTGTACAGAATTTCAGAAAGATACATGAATTAGTTCCTGAGAGTCCACGATAATGTTTGAAGGGAAAATTCAGATGGCCGGCTGGCGGTCATATTGAATTTTCGAATCGGACCAAAAAAGGTATCTTGCACAACTAGACCCAAAGGGGAACCTGTGTACCAAATTTGAGAAAGATCCATGCAGTACTTCCTGAGAAATCACGATAACAAAGTTTCATGGGGAAATCCATGATCGCCGCCTGGTGGCCATATCGCATTTTCGAATCGGACCAGAAAAGGTATCTTGCACAACTAGACCCCAATGAAAACCTGTATACCAATTTGAGAAAGATCCATGCAGTACTTCCTGAGAAATCGAGAAAACAAAGTAACATGAGGAAAGCCAAGATGGTCGCCTGGTGGCCATATTGGATTCTCGAATCGAACTAGGAAAAGGTATCTTGCACAACTATATCCCAAGGGGAACGTATGTACCAATTTTGAGAAAGATCCATGCGGTAGTTCTTGAGAAATTGCGATAACAAAGTGTCATGGGGAAATCCAAGATGGTCGCCTGATGACCATATTGGATTTTCGAATCGGACCAGAAAAGGTATCTTGCACAACTAGAGGGAGGGAGGAAATTTGGCTTAATGTCACACTCAAGTTTGTTTCACTCATATGGTGACAGTCAGTTTGGTTGGTGGAGGAAGCCGTAGTACTCGGAGAGAACCACCGCCCTTCGGCAAGTAACTGGAAAACTTTCACACATGGACCAACTGGGCTCGAACCCGTGTCGCTTCAGCGACGTGATGCACAACTAGACCCCAAGGGGGACCTCTGTACTAAATTTGAGAAAGATCCATGCAGTAGTTACTGAGAAATCGCGATAACAATATTTCATGATGAAATCCAAGATGGCCGTCTAGTGGCCATACTGGTTTTTCGAATCGGACTAGGAAGGGTATCTCGAACAACTAGACCCCAAGGGGAAACTGTGTACCAAATTTGAAAAAGATCCATGCAGTAGTTCATGACAATTGGATTTTCAAATCGGACCAAAAAAGTTATCTTGCACAACTAGACCCCAAAGGGAAACCTGTGTACCAATTCCGAGAAAGATACATGCTGCAGTTCCTGAGAAATCGCGATAACAATATTTCATGATGAAATCCAAGATGGCCGTCTGGTGGCCATACTGGTTTTTCGAATCGGACCAGGAAAGGTATCTCGAACAACTAGACCCCAAGGGGAAACTGTGTACCAAATTTGAAAAAGATCCATGCAGTAGTTCATGACAAATGGATTTTCGAATCGGACCAGAAAAGTTATCTTGCACAACTAGGCCGCAAGGGAAACCTGTGTACCAAAATTAATGAAGATCCACGCAGTAGTTCCTGAGAAATCACAATAACAAGAACAAGGCTATGGGGGCCAGAATGAGGCGCTGGGGATCAGAATGAGGCTCAAGGAACCAAACTGAGGCTCTGGGGTCTAGAATGAGGCTCGGGGAACCAAAGTGAGTCTCTGGGGACCAGACTGAGGCTCTGAGGATCAGAATGAGGCTCTGGGAATCAAAACGAGGCTCTGGGGATCAGAACCACACTCTGGGACCAGAATGAGGCTCTGGGAACCAGAATGAGGCTCTGGGAATCAGAACGAGGCTCTGGGGGTCAGAATGAGGCTTTGGGGACCAGAATATACGGCTTCGGGACCATAATGGGATTAAAACCTCCAAATATCGGCCATAATACCAAGATTAGCCGCAGATGACTAAGGTGTTTGAAACCCTTTCGAGGTGATCCTATCTTTACAAGATTATCGAACATATATTTCGATGACCAAGGCGCTCCAATTAAACAAGCTTCAAAGCTGTTATCTCATATCATGGGCGGCCAAAGCGGTGCGGTTGGCTCGCGCATCCACATTTAAGAAGGTGGAGCCTCCCATTTTTAATATCGCCATTTTTGGAAAAAGCATGAGGTGACAAGTCAAGTTGATGACTGTCAATCAAGAGGTTCTTTCTTCCAATTACCGTACCGACAAATGGCAGCGTTAATGCAATCTGTTTTTGAGGAGCAAATTCACGCAGTTTTATGTCCTCAATATTAACTCGTTTTTAATCTTAATTCACGTCATATAATTTCGATGAAATACCCCTGGGTAAAAGTGTGCGAACCGTCGCCTGAAGTGTTGAGATAGCTGAGACACCCCCACCCACCCCACACACGCCCCAATTCTCAAGGAGCTTCCACCTCTGCGTACGATGATTCGGGGTCTTCAAACAATTCCTAGGTTATTCTCTCGTATGCATATTCCTATTCGTCAGTGGAAATCTAGCATTTGAAGAGGCGAGTTCGTCTTGAACCTCTCGTGGTATATGCAATAAGACTGCTGTGCTGTCCACGTTGAGTGGTGACGTCGAGGTGCTCCTGCGCAGTTGAAGAGTAATAGAGAAATGGTATTTTCGGATGGGCATGATGGGCATGTCGTATCGAAGCTATCGCGTAGTATAATAAGACTGGGGTGCTATTCAGCACTTGTGGTGATGTCATGGTGTGCATGAGGAGTCGAGAATTAAGAGAGAGAGGCCAAGAGAGGTTAGGATGTATTTTTCTTCTCGAGAGTGGGATTTTCATCCCTTGGTAAAGTTAACGTGGGAGTCTTTTACCCATATAATTTAAATCACTACTTTAATCAATATTTTAGCAGAAATATCAACGACACTCCGAGAGAAAGGTTGTTGTAGCACAAAAAGCCCACAGCTTCAGTCTGCGCCGCACGCGCTCAATCCCATATACGTATGTGGGATTACGTATCCCAGTCGCTTTTACCGTTTGAATTTTACACTGTATTATATAGGAATAGTAGAGAAAAGGCATTTCTTGGATACCCTTTCTTGGATACCCATGGATCTAAATGTCGCATGAGGCTCTGGGAACCAGAATGAGGCTCTGGGAATCAGAACGAGGCTCTGGGGATCAGAATGAGGCTTTGGGGACCAGAATATACGGCTTTGGGACCATAATGGAATTAAAACCTCCAAATATCGGCCATAATACCAAGATTAGCCGCAGATGACTAAGGTGTTTGAAACCCTTTCGAGGTGATCCTACCTTTACAAGATTATCGAACATATATTTCGATGACCAAGGCGCTCAAATTAAACAAGCTTCAAAGCTGTTATCTCATATCATGGGCGGCCAAAGCGGTGCGGTTGGCTCCCACATCCACATTTAAGAAGGTGGGGCCTTCCATTTTTAATATCGCCATTTTTGGAAAAAGCATGAGGTGACAAGTCAAGTTGATGACTGTCAATCAAGAGGTTCTTTCTTCCAATTACCGTACCGACAAATGGCAGCGTTAATGCAATCTGTTTTTGAGGAGCAAATTCACGCAGTTTTATGTCCTCAATATTAACTCGTTTTTAATCTTAATTCACGTCATATAATTTCGATGAAATACCCCTGGGTAAAAGTGTACGAACCGTCGTCTGAAGTGTTGAGATAGCTGAGACACCCCCACCCACCCCACACACGCCCCAATTCTCAAGGAGCTTCCACCTCTGCGTACGATGATTCGGGGTCTTCAAACAATTCCTAGGTTATTCTCTCGTATGCATATTCCTATTCGTCAGTGGAAATCTAGCATTTGAAGAGGCGCGGTTCGTATTGAACCTCTCGTGGTGTATGCAATAAGACTGCTTGCTGTCCACGTTGAGTGGTGACGTCGAGGTGCTCCTGCGCAGTTGAAGAGTAATAGAGAAATGGTATTTTCGGATGGGCATGATGGGCATGTCGTATCGAAGCTATCGCGCAGTATAATAAGACTGGGGTGCTATTCAGCACTTGTGGTGATGTCATGGTGTGCATGAGGAGTCGAGAATTAAGAGAGAGAGGCCAAGAGAGGTTAGGATGTATTTTTCTTCTCGAGAGTGGGATTTTCATCCCTTGTTAAAGTTAACATGGGAGTCTTTTCCCCATATAATTTAAATCACTACTTTAATCAATATTTTAGCAGAAATATCAACGACACTCCGAGAGAAAGGTTGTTGTAGCACAAAAAGCCCGCAGCTTCAGTCTGCGCCGCACGCGCTCAATCCCATATACGTGTGTGGGATCACGTATCCCAGTCGCTTTTACCGTTTGAATTTTACACTGTATTATATAGGAATAGTAGAGAAAAGGCATTTCTTGGATACCCTTTCTTGGATACCCATGGATCTAAATGTCGCGTGCATGGTGTCGTATTGAAGTTTTTTGTGTGTAGAATGAGACGAGGTTACTGTCCTCGTTCAGCGGTGAAGTCATGGTGTGCACCCACAGTCGATGAGTGGTAATGAGAAGACATTTCCGGGTGCGCTTGGGAGTGTTTTGGCGATTTATGGGTTACCATAGGTCAAATGTGCCGTGCACAGTGTCGTACTGAAAGCGCCATTGTGTAAAATAAGACTATGGGACCGTTCACGTTGAGAGCTGATGACGTTGTGCTTCTGCGCTTGAAGGAGTGGCGGCAAAAGGGTATTTTCGGATGCGCATGAGAATGCTTGTTCAATATATGAACAGCCAACACAACTAGAAAAGAGTTGCTTAAATGTTGACGGCCATCACAGTTTAAGGGTGATGACTGACCCAAATTTACAATCATTGCTCATCACTCTTCAGAGGTGATTACCAATCATTTTTGAAGGTGATCATAAAAAAGGGTGATGGCTGTAACTAATCACCTTTTCGGGGTGATAGTTATAACCATTTTTCTGGCTGTGAAGTGTCCATATATGGTCTGTATGATGTCGTATTGAAGCTCCCGTGAAGTAGAATAAGACGGGGTTGCTGTCCACGTTGAACGGTGATATGCACAGTCGAGGAGTAATAGAACATGAATTGCAGGCAAGCACCTAAAAGGTGCCTGGACCCCTCAGCCTGTTTTTTTTTAGTCAAGTAGGATCAGGGCTGCATCTAGAGCCAGTTTAGTTTTGGAAAACATATGGGCACCCAAAACTCAAATGAAACAAAAAACGAAAGTGTTGTTTTTGTTCAATTTGAAAAGATTTCTGAAGGAAATACTCCTAGAAAAAGCTTCTGGAAGCCTCAATATCGATCCCATTGCATAGCTGGGTATTGAATTTCATGTTAATAAACCTCTGTTTTGTGATTGATCACAGGCTCTTTGCGCCGAAATTCACTTAAAAAAATTGGACCCTCAATAATGAATTACGAAAAGGAACTGGGAGTTTGGGATCGGAACCTACAAAAAATCCCTGGATACCGTATATAACAGACTTCGGTTTCACGTGAGTGATGTGCTGGGATTACAGCATGCAAGGAAGTTTAGCTTTATCAGTGGCAATTTATGCATTGCACAAGTGTGATAACAAGTAAACACACTTATTGACACAGGCCAACCTTTATCATTATTTGGGGGGGGGGGAGCTCCAGGTATGCAAACTGATTCAAAATTGCACACAGTCATGCTAAAAATGGGCTCTCCTAATCACTCGTTTTACATAATTTCCAAGGTACAGTAACATGTTTGGTGACAAAAATTGAAGCATTATGTTGTACCAGTTAAATGTGTGGACACAAATATGGTTCATGCAAAAGTTTTGGAATAAATCATATGATGTAGAATAGAATGATTTAATAGCAAAATTTAAGAAAAATGTTGTCCTTCATTCAATAATAATCATGAATGGACCAGGCTTTCTTGCATCAGGGAACCTTCAAAATTCACAACGAAACATGCAACCAAGGGTTCCCGATGGGCATAGATAACAGTGCAAAAGCTAAGCCATCAATAAATTAAAAAATTTAAAAAAATAAAAAATCATAAAATTATCATAGCCATCTGAAAATCTAATCATTTCATCTGTCAACATTCAGGAAGCTCTCACCAAAGTTTGGTCAGGCCCGACTTGATAGATCTGCAGACATTCAGCGGACAAGAACATGTTGATGGGCATAGATAACAGTGCAGAAGCTAAGCCATCAATAAATAATAATTTTTTTTTTAAAAATCATGACATCATCATAGCCATCTGAAAATCTAATCATTTCATCTGTCAATATTCAGGAAGCTCTCACCAAAGTTTGGTCAGACCCGACTTCATAGATCTGCAGATATTCAGCGGACAAGAACATGTTGATAGGCATAGATAACAGTGCAAAAGCTACGCCATCAATAAATAATAAAAAAAATAATTAAAAATCATGACATCATCATAGCCATCTGAAAATCTAATCATTTCATCTGTCAACATTCAGGAAGCTCTCACGAAAGTTTGGTCAGGCCCGACTTCATAGATCTGAAGATATTTAGCGGACAAGAAAATGTTGACGGACGGACGCTAGGACGGACGGACGTACGTACATGGCAACGACAAGACCCCACAGCCCTATGGGCTGAGGGGTAAAAATGAATCTGACCTAGAATAAATAGGTCAATCTGACCTAGAATAAATAGGTCAATCTGACCTAGAATAAATAGGTCAATCTGACCTAGAATAAATAGGTCAATCTGACCTAGAATAAATAGGTCAAAGTCATCTTCAATAAAATGATCCATCATTACATACAAGTATGGTCTGAATGTGGAAAACCTACAGCTATAATCCTACATAAAATATTACTTCGAAAAAAATAGGTCAAGGTTGGTCAACTCTCCATGCTTCCAGCCACCACCAATACTTTGAATTTGGAGAATCTTGAGTAATCTTAAAACCGTTCAAATTAACTAGCATTCGACCTTAAAACAGGTCAAGGTCAGTCAACTTGTATCGGTATATGCTTCAAGAATCACCAGTGGCATATGTAGTATGAATTTTGAAAGCCTAATCTTTAAAATTTGTCCTTGAACTAGAATTTTGATATTGCAAATTAGGTCAAGGTCAGTCAACTTTAATCAGCAGTTGCATATGTGTTCAAGAGCCTAGCCAGGATCCCTCAGGATAATGCAAGAACTAGAAGTTGACCTTGATCAATAGGCCAAGATCAGTGAAATCAGAAAGGTTTCTAATCAATCACCAGTTACCTATATGTGTTGTACGAATTTGAAGAGCCTAGAATTGTAACCCTTCAAATATTTACTAGAATTTGACTTTCTGGCTCATCCTAGTTGCATATATTATATGGATTATGACTTGGCAATATTCCTTCAAGTGTTAGTGTGTTACTAAGCCAGATGGAAAGAAAGACAGATAGACGGACTGCAGTGACTATACCCTTGGACCAAAATTTTCTGATTTGTGGTCAGTAACCTTGACCTTTTGCCCTCAAAATGAAGATGGTTCTTCCTTGCCCCATGGGTAAGGTATACCCAAATTTTGCTATCAATCTACATGTATGACTTGGAACTAGAAATATTGCACAGTTAACAACAATTAACCGACTGACAGAGCTACCTATCACAGTGTACAACCTCCGCGATGGGCAGACAGAAAGTGATAAATGCTGTTACAGGGTCTGACATTCGAAAATTAAAAAACACAACAGCGATCAAGGTGTCCAAACTCTGACGGGATGTATCCTGCTTCTTACAGGGAATGAAAGAGGGTCACTTTTTGGCAGAAATAATTGATGTAATTTGTAAATGCCCATTTGTTTAATATGCAACTTTGTTTAGGTCCTTCATCGGGAAGCAGCAATGCTCCTGGTGATTGGTGACAATGCTGAGGCTACAGTTTCTTTCAAAGATACATCAGATACCTGTTTGTAAAATGACCGCTTGTATTCACGACACTGAATCCAAATTGCATGTGGGTTTTCAATTATTAGGCATGCAACAAAATTATTTTCCAATTTATGCGGGCATGCAATCTTAAGGGTACCTGGAGAAAATAACTTAACCGCTGCTCCGAGCATCTGTAACATCAGAAAATGAGTGCCCTACCTGATGATATGTGGTCTTGCTAATAGATTGAAGACTACTAGGTACTACTGTATTGCAAATCTAAATTATTAACAGCCAAATATGTATATTTTGTATTTACATATCGATAAATATGAAGATTTTCATAAAATACAATGAAAACATGTAATTAAATGTAAATAAATGTCTATATATTATGTATAATTATACAATATATTTCCTCTTGTATATATATCTCTTATATGATACACAGGAGATATTCCTTGATATGTCTCTTTTTGGTCTTATGTCTTCAATTCAAGCTAAAACTTCATCAGAACATATATTAAATAACACCTGCATACAATCAATAAACAATACAAACAAGACTATTCACAGGGCTTGCGTTTAACATGGGAATCCAGCTTGACTCCTGTAAATTGAGTAAAGTTGGATCCAAATGTATATTACTCTCGATTCCCATATATTCCCATTAGGAAGAATTGCATGAATCTGTATAGCTTCTCATAAATGATGACGAAGAACAAGGTCTGTATTCACACAGTCTTTGAATACTTGATTACCGGAACCAAAACAATAACCACAAACATTGATTAAAGTGCCTTATTCTGAAGCATAGCTTGACAATATTGAAACTCCGGTAGCATTCATCACAAATTCCCTTATTATTGGGTATTGAGCACTCGAAGAATACGACGCAAGATTTAAATCCTTTCAAATTCAAGTATCATGTAATATGAAGGTTCATGTCCCATAATGTGAGTACATGTAATTGTATGTGGTCAAATTATCAATCTACATGCAGGACAGGTTACAGTGCAGTTCACATTTAAGCAGTAATATCAGATAAGTATATGGATGCATATTTCATGTTTCAAATCCCCAGGTTCAATCACCATCAACCAGTTCACTAAAAAGCATACAACCAGTCATCTTTAAGGTATTTGCCCGGCCATAAGATGGCACTGCTGCAAAATAGCATTGTGACACCTTCGTTAAATCAAGATGTCCAAAACTTTGTTGAAAGGGAGGGGAGCATTCTCCAAGCGCCCTGCTCCTGGCGGCTGTATTCTCCCTCCCTGCTTCATCCCCCTACATGCCCTAGCTCTGAAATCCCTCTTCCCCTTTGCTCCCTGCTCCCGTGTACCCTGCCACCCCGTCTTGAATATGACATCTTAAAGTCATCATGATGCAACAATTAATGGTTATCAGTGTGATTTGTGCAACCTTCGACCTGACCGAGCTGTCTGATGCACCTATTATCCATGGCCATCCATACTTTGACCTGTTGAGAAACTGTCCAATTTAACAGCTGCCAACCTAACAAGTGGTGTAGTCATAAACAACTTGCAATAATTAACATCAAACCAGCTGGTACAGTGACAAGCAGGAATCAAATGTAACCAGCACTAACAGACTTAATTGACTGGTTTAATCAGAGAACAACCTTTAGGGGTCAACAACTCACTGGTTCAGGCACAAACAACCACTGCAGACAGGCAGCAGCTATGATGAACCTAAATAAGGCTCCATTCTGTTGCTAGATTTTGTTATGGTTAATAAGACTTAAGAACTCTTCTCTGGTTTTGGGGTCCTCCCTGAACACTCCCAGCATGGTACTTGTCACCGTCTTACTGTTCAACTTCTGCACGCCTCGCATCACCATACACATGTGACTGTTAATGTACAAATAGTGAAAGAAACCATTAAAACAATCGAACAAATTAGGAATACATCACAGCCATATTAATCCAAATGACAGGGGTATAGACGAAAAGTTTTGACAGTGTTATACAGGCCTTGTTTTTTGTCAAAATTCATGGGAATCCAACAGATTTTCACAACCCAGCTCTATGGGAATCCACGGGAATCCAATGCTATCATGTCTATACAGATGAGATTGCTAATATTTTAACCGCAAATTATTTTGCGGGAGTGCTGACAGGAATCTGATTCCCGGATTCCCATGGAAAAAACAAGTCTGTCTCTAATAATTTGATCACATAATACTTGAATACAGACCCATTCATTGATTTGCATGACCATATATTTAAAACTGAAGTAGAGTTCCTTTTGCCAATATCCTGCGGAACAACTCGATTAATTGTAATTGAAAAGCAGCTCAGTTAGAGTAGAGCTACAGTATTTACAAGATAGTATCACTGTCAATGTCGGACAAACCAATGCTGAAAATAAAAGTGTTTCACCATGTTACATGCAGCTTTGTGACATTGTGATTGTGCCTCTATTATATCATGACATAGAAACAATTTGATGATGCCACAATTTAAGAAATAATGTTTTAATTATGAAAACATTATTTCTATTCTATTGCACTATTCAAATTGATTATCAATTGATGACTCCGTAATCAAGATAGCTCATTTCCCCTGCAGGCATTGTTCTCAATTATTATATATATCTCAATTATTATTATAATGAACCTACAATCGACCAATGCAGGAAATATTTTGTGTTATGTGACAATTTCATTATTTCAAAACTATTAACCCGCATTTTATTGAATATTGAAATTCCTTTGCATTTCACCTTCAAGTTATGTATAGTTGCTGTAAAATGGTACTAGGTACATGTATACTTACGTTGCCTCGATCACAACTGCTACCCCAGCAGGTTGAATGGCTTCTAATATAGCTACTGCAACTTGTTTAGTCAACCTTTCTTGAACTGAAATACAGAATAATATGTTCAAATTGATTTCCTTTCAAATTTATGTTAATAAATCTTAATTATCTTAACAGCAACTATATTGAGAAATTATACAATCCTGATGGTGGTGAAAGTTAACCTAGCATTATAAACCAAGTAACGACAACTCAATAATATTACATAGAATCACTGCTCAGGAGTATGATAATCACTGCTCAGGAGTATGATATTGTACATCTAGGTGCAGAACAGTATTGAATCTAAAGCCCGGCGCACACGAGAGATATCAGCTGAGCTAACGGCCTCAATTACCTGTCAGCTCAGGGGCTAGCTCTGGTGTGGTTTCAGCGCACACGGTAAGCAAAAGTTTCACGAAATTGATTTCAGTTCCCGCATAACGTCTTCTTCAAGTCCATATTGAAGAGTCGTGCATATAAATCGAGTGAAAATAACATGCAATTCATTGGCCGCTCCAGTAAAACTGCTGAGCTGTTGGCTTGTGTTCGCCGCACACGCTGAGGATTTGGCCTCGCGAGGCGAAATTATCAAACAAGTTTGATATTTTTTTCCCGGCCTCGCGAGGCCAAAAACTCACCAAAAACTGCCCGCACACGAGAGCTAGCCCCTGAGCTGAGAGGCACTTGAGGCCGTTAGCTCAGCTGATAGCTCTCGTGTGCGCCGGGCTTAACTGTCCCTTATTCTATGATGGTGCAGTGAAGGTTCTTCTAATTATTCTACACCTTAATTATCTGAAAATAAATCTATTTTACAGAGAACATATTATTTATGGAGGAGAGAGAGGGGATTCCCATGTCATGGAGACTTTGAGAATATGTTATGTAAATATAGAGCTATTTTTAACTTTTACATAAACATGTACATTCAGTAAAACAACTTCAGTTTTGACAACATTTCTTCATCCAGATGTGGTAAATGCTCTACTATTAATTGCTATATATACTTCAATCAACCACAAAATTCGCTTTGAAAGCAAGCAAAACTATTCCGATAAGGCTAAATAAAATAAATATCTAGCTTCACAAGCACTGCCACGTCAGTTTCTTAGCACCAAGTCAACCCATTTTATTATTTTTTTATTTACATGTATTTTATTTTTTGTGTTTTTTACATATTTCTCTCTCGAAGACATTGAGTCCATGACGTCTTGTTTTATTTGAAGGAAATAGTATTGCTGAAGGTTGAATCTTCAAGTAATTCGAAAAATATTGTTGGTTTCATGCAAATTGTATTAAACTACATTGTACTGCATCGGTGTGTCAGAAAAGATGAATATATTTAGTTTATGCGAAAGAGAAAAAACAAAAAAGAACAAAAAAAATAAAGTCTCCCTCCCTCATCATTCTTTTCACAAATGTGCCAGTCTGAGAAGCTAGAGATGGAGTTTACTCAGCTTAACATCCAGTTCTTGTATTATTTCATCAACCTCACTTTTCAATAAATTTAATCACCTTACTATTTAATGTGATTGAATTTTAAGAAAATTTAGCATAAAACCATCAAATATAAAACATAAAAGGACATCTAGCCAGACTATGCAAAGGGATGTCATATATGCATGTACGATACAACAGGACTTTGTGTGACTATGTAATAGAAGCATACCATATTTATGTTTACGGTTGAAAAATCAATCATAAATTTGTGACATGAAGTGAGTGGTCATCTACAGCTACATGTATAACTCAGAAAAAAAGTGTCTCATATATTCTATAAACACTCGCATTGACGGAAGAAGCAAAAGCACCAAATTGCTAGATTCTTAAGGAAACTATCAGGAATATAGTGCAAATTAACAAAATTCATCTCTACTTCGACTATAAGGAAATGACCATGTAATGTGCTGAGAACCCCCAGGCCTTGATAGTATTAATTGAAAGATGTCCCAGTTAATAAGGAACCTCAAGTTTAGGTAATATTACGGTTTGAATATTATACCACAGTTCAATAGTGAAGGCAAAATCTTACATGTTGATAAACACAATTATTACCAGTATATCATTGTTTACAAATTATCTAAATTAGACAGGTGGACCTAAATCATAGATTATACATATTATATTTATACAATATTTTTCAGGTACATGTAATTATGACTATTGGCCAAGGGTAATACATGTAAGCAAAGCCAGGTCATATAACCTGGTGAGTTGGTTGCATAAGAAGAGGTCATTCTCTTAATATCAAGTCATGCCATCTCATACATTGTGTTGATTGATCAAAGATGAGATAACGTACAGAGTTATTTTCATGCCAGAAGGTCACTGAATGACCTTCAGATAGGAAAGAGATCAGATCCAGTTAGAGAATCAGTTTCTGGGTCTGTTTTAATCAGATTGACATGTTAGATATATGTTCGTTTATCCAACGTGTTAGATATAATGTCAACTCAAATAACAATTCCCATATATCCATGATAAACAAAATATGGTGTTGCATGATAAACCGAAATGTATCAAATTGTCCATAGTCCATATATTTACCCATGCGAAATGACTTGAGGTTGGTAGATCACATACATGTAGTGTACAGGATTCAACTTTCAAGGTTTTCAATTTTTTAATCCTTATTGATTTAATAGTCGTGTTTATTGTAAAATAGTTTATTAATGGCCAATAATAATGCAGCATACATGTCTTCACTATAAACCTCATTGAAACACTTGTATTGTACAAGTGTACCAGGTATCAGAAACTCAAAGTAAAGTAATGTTCGTGGTTTCTCACCTTGTAATCTCCTACTGAACACTTCTACTATCCTACAGAAAAGTAAAGTACTGTGAAAATTAAAACAACAGGTCATAGCATGCAACAACTGGCCTACTTCAAAATGATCTTCACAAAAGTTATCATCCAACATATGGAGTGTATGTTTCACAGCTGGACTCCTTAAATGTTACCATGGTGACAGTGACATGAATGTTCCTCGTGATAATTTTATAACACAAATTAGTCACGGTATATCACAGCATTATTGTAGAGAAGGAACATCTTCAGATTAGTACAATCTTACAAGTAGATATTGAGAAAAAAATATATTATTTTTTATCAATGTCCAAATTAGACAGTTGAACCTGACATGTAGATGGCACAAGTATATATTTAGACTAACATAACAGATAGCAAACGTTTGACAAAGGACTTACCTGGCTAATTTACTTAATCCCAATATTCTTTTATTTGGTAAATAACCTATAGACACCTGTAAATCAGAGAGTATAATTAACAATTCAATAAAATTCATAATTGTCCGGAAACCTGATGACAGTCCCCAACATCCATGAAAATAAAATCCCACTTCTATCCCTTGATGACAATTAAATGGCTGGTAGGCAACTGTATACAATTCAATTAGCCTGTCACCTCCCTCATGTAACATGACATCAACTTAATTGCCAGCGCGAGGTCCGTGGACTGGCACAGTCGGAAGAGCACGCTTTAATTTGGTGTATCGGGTTACATATAGGACTTCACCCCTTGCGGCAAATGTAATTCGCTTTGACAATGACAATTTAATTGGTTTCGTGTTACATAAGCGATGTTAGATTTCTGGATAAGTGTTCACTGTCATGCAGATGAATGAATACACAATTCATCACATGATTGAGAGAGATATAATACGTCATCAGGGTCCGTAGATCAGATCTCCGCGTGACACACGGAATCTACGCGTAACTACGCGTAAACTCCGTGTAGTTGATTTCCGCATGGCTCCGCATTGGCCACGCGGAATCATGCGGAGTATTGGGACGATTCAACACGGAATCTACGTATAGAAAACTCCGCATGACACGGAGGAACGCGGAAACTGAGAAATGACTGAAATATGCATATTGACACGGAGAAAACTCCGAATGATGCGGAGTCACACGGAGTTATCTCCGTGTGGAACACGGAAACTGAAAAATGACAGAATTATGCATATTGCACAGCCCTTATTAAAATACAAGCCTTCTGGTGACTAGTTGCAGCAATATTGCAGCAATATCTTTTCCTATGCAAATTAGGTTGCTGCAATAGCGGCAATATTGCTGCAACAAGTCGCCACAAGCTAAAATTGCAGCAGCATTCCAGTCAAGCATGTTGCTGCAATATTGCATGTACATATGTGATTGACATCCGAAAATCACAAAAATGTGCAAATATTTAAGTTTGTAACCCAACCAAGTATAATAACATCTCTCACGAGTCCTGGGTGCCTGGTTTACGAGAACGAATGGAAAGAAGATATTGGGGTGATGCACTGGCACAGCTCCTCAGATAGCTCATATATAATCACAAACACAAGTTAATTTGTTAGGTTTTGAATATGAAGAACAAGACACGAAGGTGATATGAATTATATTTAATTTGGTATTTTAAACATGTTACAGGTTGAAATATCACTATTATAAACTTGAGTGGCATAATCGACTCAGCATGGTATTGTATATTTTCCTACCTGTTATCCAGAGTCCTAAACAAGAGACGGTATGTAAATACTTAGGAGGTGTGGGGCTTTTCAAAATTTATTGCACTGTCTGGCCCTGGCAATATATTTAATTAGATATATGAAACTCCAATGCATAATAGGAGCAAACTCTCTCATGATCTGGGAAGACTATCAATTTCTTTAAATTGTGAATAGTTAACACACTTTAGCATGTTCAGTGACATAACAATGTCACGATTTTATAAAAAAATCTTTCATCTAGGCATCCAATAATATTTCGTCAACACTCGGTTCACTGAAAGGATTGATCCATGCCTTGTGAACGTGTTTTTTTCCAGTAAATTCCAGCACAGTGCTACTTCTTTGAAAATTACGGATCGACAGTATGTCTTGTGTCACAACTCCAACCTGGGCAGGGGTGTCCAGTGTGCCTCTTCATGCTGTTCTTCCGAAATTCCCCAATATCAGTTCCACAATCAGTACACCGATATAGGCCTACCTGAAAATAAAATGCAAACAAATAAAATCAAATATAAAATTAATATTTTGACGTTTTTGCCCATATTTCGGATATAAATTTTTACACAAATGAATCTTTTGGATATTAAACAATTATTGAAATTAATAGTTTATCAAGGATCACAATTTTGCTTTTCTGAATTTCTTGGTGAAGTTGCCACACATGCCATAGTTGTACAGTGTCCTCTTTTGAGCAGAATTTGTTGTGGAAATGTCAGGAACGAACGAGCATGTTCAGGTGGTGGTTTTACATTTTTCAACTTAACAAACACAGTCACAGGTTTAATTAAACTTGGTTGTTTTTTGAACTTCAATGAGTAACATGAAAGACAACCACGGAACATCACAGTGAACAATCTTACCAGATGTGTTGTTGTTGTCGAATGTCGTCGGACGCACATCAGCCTGGCGGCCTTTTGGGGTAGGGTATTCGGACACATGATTCACACGTCATCATCAAATGGCAGTAAGAGTGTTGCCCAAACGTTTGTCAGACTACCAAGTGTATAATTAAAAGCATCCATTTACGACATACTGGTTGAACCAGAACTGGACAGAAGTACAACGAACACCCGCCAACAACTTTTGAAACAGCGAAATTTGGAAATTTGGCGCTATTCTTGCAGGGGAAATTCATTCAGTATCATCACTCAGGCGGATGGTAGAGTCTGTTGTTATTGTGTCTGTTTTGGATGTACCGACCGACGAATCATGTTGTTGTTCAATGACAAGAATATCATTTTAGTTGTTTTGAATTAGCGTCTGCTCTCTCTCTCTCTTCCCGCGACTTCCCCCAACCTCTCAATGCTACGCGCCAAAAATAAACGGCTCGAGAAGTGTATGTATAAAAACTCGGACTTCAACCTAAAATCGGATCTCTGGATCAATTATTTTTCTTTCATGAGAATACTACCAATTCTCACTTAGAATACTGAACTGTCTGAAGAATAAAATAATTCTTGTCGTTTGTAAGGACAGTAATTAGTCTTAATTAAACTTGTCACGATACTTCTAATTTTGGAGTCCGCTTCCGGATTTTTGGAGTTTCGATTCCGAATTTTTTGCAAATCGGCAATTCATCTGGCCTTTGCTAGGGTTCAGTTTTCGTGGATCCATATTTGCGTGAACTCTGTAACTAAACTGATCAAGTCTATGTTGTCTAAAAAGTATCACTGCGAAAGCAAAGACTCAGAAGAAAGAAATATTTGAATACTTGGGCTACATCAATGTTTAAAACTGCTGCTGATTTCACAAGACTCTAAAACTCCCGCGACTTTGAATGGAAATCCAAATGTTGAATACAACAACAACAACAACATGCCGAATGTGGATAGTTTTGTTTCCTTTAACTTATTCCAGTTTAACTTAAGGACTTTGTTTCTTTTGCAAAAGCCATGTGACAGAGGTCTGGTGTAATAATTTTAATATGAAATAGGCAAAGCCTAGAAACGAACGAAGTATACTTCTTTTGTTCGCTTCTGACTTTGCCTTTTTCGTATCATTTTTTTTTTCGCAAACCATATATAGTCACTGTTATATTACAGAAGCTTAGAAGGGACATTGAAAATATAGGCGCAGCCTAGTGCGAGTTCTTTTCATTTTCCTGGTCGTTTGTGGCTTGGTGATTTCTGATGAAATACTGGCAACCCAAAAGTTTGGAATTGCTGTGGTTGTGGATGATGCGTTGAATATTTGATCAATCGGGAAACGTGTTGTTCTTTATCTGACATAGCAGACTGCCTATACCATATAGTATATGTTTCACACATTTCAAGGTCCGAAAATATGAATTATTTTCAGTATAATCAAATACAGTCGATCAGAATTGATACTCTGGATCGGATCTGGGATAAAGTATGTTGATCGAATATATAAACCCCAAAATATTGGGATGCTTCTTCATTATAAATTAATTGAAGGAATGAAACTGATAGAATTATTTTAAATTTATCCTTGAATGAAAAATTAAGAATGCCAAACTGTTCGAAGAGAGATATTATCATATAATGGACAGAAATATTGCGATGTTTATAGTTACATATAATCAAATTATTGTAAACAAATGAAAAACAAGCTTGATAGCTTATGAAGCCAGGACATTCCACCTTGAGGACATTTACCCCTGTAGACATTTCCCTAGATATTTCCTCCTTCAAACATTTCCCTCTGTGGACATTCCCCACTCCCCCTCCCCCTTTTTTTTTTTTTTTTTTTTGGTACTATAACTACAAATGTGTAACACACTGAAATATTTTAAGATACTTTTAACAAGATTTGTATGATTTAGTAAAATATTGTAATAGATATCTTGGGTTTTGCCATGAATTACTTTCTCTTCAACAGGGCACTATTTTGACATGCATAATTCATCTCAGCATATCTGTGCTAATAAAGAATTCCATTGAATTGCGCAAGTGTATGTTACATTATTGATTGTTCGCCTCATGTAGGTGCTTTTTTTCATTCATGTAGGTGCTAATTAGCAAATAAACATCTATTCTATTCTATCGTATGGATCAAAATATTTATTTATTTATGACTACGTAATAGTTGTTAACGTATAGGATGTATACTACCGGTACCGTAGCTATTGTTTTATCATGCCGAATTATAGAAAATAATGAATAATAATAGAAAAATGCCCCAAATTTGTTTTTGTCAATATTTCAATTTTGTTAAACATTTGTACGAACTCATAGTACAAAAATATATAGGAGGGAGGGGGAGGGGGGAATGCATGTCTAAATATGAGGGGGGGGGGATGCATGTCTAAATATGAGGAATCTGACTTTCTAAAATTTCGTTTTATAAGTTGTTTGAGTTCTTGGTAAAATTTTGCTGTTTGACTTCAAAGCTATTCATGAATTGACCCCTCAGAAGTGTACGGATCTAAACACAATAAAATCTGCAATAAACTATAGCTAGCTTGATGAATGTATTTGTTTTATGAACTTTACTTGCATCTTGGTTGTCCGTACCTATTAATTTAATGTCTAAATGTAGGCCATAATCTGAAGTGAATGGATGATATCTGACGGTTCAGACAATCGCAGTGTCACCGTTTACTTGGAAATGATTTCTTGCCTGTTATAATTAAAATCATCAGCTTGTTGTGACCCCCTACATTTTCTTTGCGAACTTTGGATGACCTAATTTATCACGCGGACGTCAGCGACAGAACTTGAATGCATTCTCGTCTCGCGAGACTCCCTACTGCGAGAAAGAGTCTCACGCGTAAATGGGAGCCATCCCCCCAAAATTTGGGGGGTGAGTAGGCGGCGTATGATTATCTGGCTTGTCACTGACCTGCTGACTCCGCCGAGTTAGAAGCGAATTGCTAAACATAACGTGGGCTATATAATTGGGAAATGACTCTTTCCGTTTCGGAGCATATCAATCGCGAACAAATTATTGTCGGTATGTATACTTGGCCGTGAAAGCGAGTTATCTAGTACAGGAAGTAGTTCGCGGGTAGACACGGCTCGCTTTGAGAATGATGTCATGCTGCCTCGCTTTGAGATTGGAGATTCAAAAATGTCACCAGTTTACATGAGAGTCGCTTTGGTCTCCCGCGGGTAGACACGGCTCTCTTTGAGAATGAACTTGAATGGCTTGATTTTGCTACGGCATAAGGTCACAATTCCATGGCAAATGTTTATTTTTTAAATGAACAACCGATTATCTCTTTACGAAACATCAGATCTTCAAAGCCTAATAAATAAGCTTGCTATAGATGGACACGTTATACATCTTTTTCTTGCCGTAGAACTAAATTTTATGAAATTTCTGCGCTGATGTGAAGTGCCATTTTCGCGAAAAAGAGGTCTGACCGCATTCTCAACCTGTAACCATTTGTGTGCGGGAAGTGCAGACGACACTCGGGCGTTTTCGCCAAATATTCTATCAGTCGGAAGGGAATCGGAAGGGAATTCATCCTATTTATTAGCATATTATCCTTTTTTTGTTTCAAATCTATAGCAAATATTTTTAGATTAAATTTCGATACTGTTCTAATTTTAGCTATTACCCACACTGCCTCAAATCCAATATGGCAGCCCCCGCAAAATACGCCCACGCAAACGATGAAATCTGAACATGATAGACTACGGTGATTGTCTGTCTTTACATGGATTTACACTGGGTTTGTGATTAAGTTCTGTATCTGTATTTTGTCTCACGTAATGCATGTATGTTACCTATTTAACGAACTCCGTTAGGGACCGCTTCGCGGTCCCGAACTTCGTTCGTTATTAATTTGATTTATTTAGAGTTTGCCTTTCCAAAAATAAATAAATAAACAAAAAAATAAATCACTGAGTTATTTTTTTTTTTTTTTTTTACTCCAAAGAAAGGTAAGGTAATATTTTTTCAAAGGATAATCCTTAAAGTATTAATGAACTAATGAGAACAAAAGTATAACAATAGTGAGAAACGAGCATATATTTTGAGCCTTGGATACGTACCGGTAGTGAAAATGATAAGTACTGATTACGGTTCATGTTAGTTTGGTGAGGTTCTGCTTGAGAAACTATAAGATAACTTTTGTTCATAAGATTTTGACTTTTATAATATGTCTATTCTTGAGAGTTGAATTAAAACAGAACTTGATTGAACTTTCATTTGTTTGTTATGTCATTTACATGTAGTGCATTTGGCTGTATTGGGGAATGTTGTATTTGATGCCATTGAAATTGTGCTCTCTTATATGTAGTACATTATCTTACATTGCTATGTCCAATACGGCCTGGACCTGTATAAATGTATATCCTATTATTATTGAAAAATAATCTAAGTCCAATCCATGTCAAAAATAATCAAAGTCCACAAACTCCGTGTCCTTCCGTGTCAACACGGAGAAAGCTCCGTGTGGATATATTCAGCTTACACGGAAATTTTGCAGTTCCGTGTTGTTCCGTGTAAATTCCGTGTAGCTCCGTGTGAATGTGGAGATTTGAGCTACGGGGAATTGCACCACATTTATCAGCAGTTGATTCAACCAAACACAGTCCCTCCATCTCTCATCCAATCAGAATTACTGGTAACATGTATAGGAAAAATCTCCATGATACACTAGGAACAAAAAGCTGGAGTTTGTTTCCAAATACAAATTTTGTACATCCAGGTATTTTTAAGTGATGTGTGTCGGGGATGATAATCAGTTTTTTAGTAAGCCTAATCTTCAAACAGGACATTGGGTGCAACAACAACAAGTATACATTTATTGTATAGCGTACCTTAAAAGGCAGTGCTCCTTTGTTCAGCTTCCCTTCAGATGAGAGGGGTATAAATTGCTATCTGTCACAAGAGACGAGTGAAGATTTCTCTTCCTGCATATCTCATGTGCCTTAGTTTAGTAGGAAAATGTGCTCCATTTTGGTAAAAAAATGTCTGCTCTGCACCTCTTTTATTTTAATCATTTTTGTTTAATGTTCTCCTACAAACAATGTAGTCACTGATCAAGGGCGTAGACAAGTTGTCAGGTTTGGGGGAGCTTGAGAGGGGGAGAGTCTGAGAGGGGGGTTTCCCCCCTCGCAGCTTAAGATTTTTTTTTGTAACTTGATGGTAAATTGGCACTCTCTGGGAGCATCTGAGCATTATCACATTGTAACAACTGAACTTTGATTTATGCCAAAATGTCTCATAACAATGACGATCACTACATTGATAAACGTTACAAGCTGAAATGATCATTCAGTCTCGGGTTTGCACTATAATTCAAGTTAATCCTTAGACAATACTATTCTGCCCCGATAGCAGCGGAATGCCTGCATTGACGCGTGGCTGAGCACATGGGTTCTGGTTCATTAATTGGGTTGCCTTTGCTATCTTTTTAATATAGGAAATATTGTTAATCTATGATAACTGGGCTATTTTCTACCTGCAGTTGTCGGACAAAAAATGTTAGCTTAGTGGTCCTTTCTTGGAATAGTAGGAAAACGTATCCATATTTACCATATTTACACCAGTTATTAAACAGTGACTTCAGGTCTACTGTCTATCCTGGATAATATATCTCAGACATTTTCGGCGATATATGTCTCGGACAATTTATCGGACCAATCTCACGTTCGGCTATTTCCGTATTGCCGGAACTTAGCCTCTCACATGGAACGCACAACTCCCCACCCGTGGGGAGCGTATGGCGATCAAGTAGTGAGCCGGCTACGAAATAGTGCCTTTGGTAATCGAACGATCCGATCGCATTTTATTGTGAAATGAAGACAGTTTTAACCAAACGAACATAATTCATTCAAATTATACAAAACTATTACTATGTTTAAGTTGAATAATAGCAATCTATCCCCAGAACTCAGCAACTGGGCTAATTTCCGCCAAAACGGAAATATACGAATGCAAGATTGGCTCTGCCGAAAATTAATTGTGCGCATGATAAGATAAGATTCTTTATTGTACTGGGCATCTTATTTGTGAGTACAAAACACATAAAAAGTAGAATAAATAAGAAAGTAAACAAACAGGTGCGACGTTTCCGTTTCCGCTCCCAGAAATCCACTACGCCAGAGGTCACTTTCTCAGCTAAAGTGAGTTCTGCATGGGGCTAGGTTGTTTATCGGACAGCATTGAAGCTTCACACAGTAGATAAAAAATACTAAATTTATTTCAAAGTATCACCAAAATTCTTCCAGTGGTTCTCCATAAATCGCGAAAACAAAAATTAGATGGGAGATTTGTGAGTTATATTTTTTGACGTCATAACGTCATGCCTGCATGTTATAACAATGGCAGATCAAAGTCACGGTGCCCCCAAAATTACATGGTATCGGTGATTTTCGTCAATTCTCAACAGATTCTAATGAAACACAGGAATAAAATTGATGTTTTTTAGTTTATATACATGTACTGTGGGAATTTTCGATGTTGTACGATAAATTGTCTCCGAAATATCACCGAACACGTCTGAGATTTATTATCTGGGACAGACAGTAGGTTAATTTCTAGAGTTCCTGTAAGAAAAGTAGTTGAGAGTTTGTATCTCTTGTTTGTGAATGAAGAAATACTGAACAAATGAAAAACAAAACAACTTAATAGTGAAAAATTTGCGAAAAATTATGCTCAACTGAAGTTTTGATGTTTTTCGCCCAAATAGGGGGTATTTGATTGGAATTGGAGCGCACTATTCCATTCTCGGAGACGATCACACAAGATTTGAGCCCGAAATCGTCAATCTATGGCTTAGGTCACTGATCAATTGCAATCTTATTTTAGGCTTAATGGTATGCACTGGCGGTGATAAGTTTACTTCTCATGTATTAATTGAATAATATACATGATCCTCTATGCTATGTTAGCTTTCTTTTTCTTTCTTTCTTTTTTTTTCGTTTGTTTTTTTTTTTGTTTTGCCGGCCGCCAAAATTTGGGGGGGCTGAAGCCCCCCCAAGCCCCCCGTTGTCTACGCCCTTGCTGATATGGCTGTCTGAAGCACACTCAAACTTCATTTAGTACAGATAATTATTAAGCCACTGTAATTTACTTGGTGACCTCAATGACTGGTAAAACTGGATTATGTAACATTTCTCATTAACACAACAAATTTGCTGAGCAAATACTGGTATCCTTCTGGGAATGGAGGGAGATGGGAAATAGTGAATTGGGTCATTGAGTGTTTGTGTACATAAGGGTATTGTCCCAGTGGTGGAATCATGTGTATCAAGTTCCATAAATATATTGACCATATTAAATGTGCTGACACATTGTATAGTACAGGGTACATGTAGTACATCATGGTACACAAACATTTATAATTGTACGGGAATGGCCACCAATTAATTCACTGCAAATTAACTAGTACAGACGCACCTCCATAAGAACAATGAGATTAGGATCAACATTTATTGATTTAGAAGATTGTTTTTAAATCAAATTATTCGAGGAGTTCGATTCCATCCATGCCTAATAATTTATTTTCCTTTTGTTTCTCTCCCTTTAGAATTTGCAGACAGTAGGGTTGCAAATTATCATGCTTGCGAGTTCTAAATTTGGCCAAGAATTTGTGAATACGTTTATCTGATAAACTTGCTGTGACAGTAACTAACATGCAAACCAGATTATGTTGGTGGCTACATAATAAGAAGATCGTGTTAATTGTGCATTGTTTAGTTATTTTAGCATGTTCAACTGTAATCTATCCAGTGGAATTCACGTGGTGATCTGTAGTGGTTATTTATTGGTGATGTAGTCATCTTAGATGCGATCTTGTTACTAGTATCATTGTTGACTGTAACCAGTCATTTAAATAAGATCTACATGTAATGGGATTTTCCCGATAGAAATTTTGAACACAATTTAGATATATTTTTAACTAAATAACGAACAGAAGCATAATAGTCCTCTCTTTAACCAGTAGCATTGTAGGTTAAGGCATAGTTTTACTATATTCAAGTCAGTTATCTCTAGTTGAAAATATCACTCCATGTTGAACCATAGGTCACAATCAAAATATACTACACAGACATTTATGCTACATGTAGATTCTATGTCATGCATCAGTGCATGGAGAGGGACTTGTTTTAAAATTTATATGGTGAAAGTGGTTTCTAGTCCTTTCAGCCATCATACATGTACATGTATAGTAGTTATTCAATGTTTTTAGTCATTTTAGCTATGACCTGATGTCATGGTGATCTGTATTCGTTTGTGATCTAGTTATTTACTAGTTTCTAGATATTTCAGTCATGATCTTGTTATGATGTGATGGTATAGTTATTTAGTGTTTCTGGTCATTTTAGCCGTGACCCATTTATTCAAGTTGGGAGAGGCGTTGAGATAGGCTAAGCCTGTTCGCCAATCCCAATTCACCTTTTTTGAATAAATATATTGTTTAAACCAAGTGATCTACAAAT